>JAZHYW010037146.1:0-12871 GCA_037355805.1 Ixodes ricinus
TTGTTCCAGATGGCCGCCGTGGGACCAGAGATGGCAAAATTACTTTTAAAAGTAATTAAATTACATTACTCATTACTTTTCTAGAAACTGCAAAAATGTAATTACATTACATTACAAATTACCGCACACTAAAAGTAATGACATTACATTACAATTACTTTCCAAAAGTAATGAAATTACTTTGTAATTACTTTGACATTACTTTTGAATACCTTGAGGCAGTAATCCGTGCTCATTTTATTTACCGTATATGTACCAAAACTCAGACCTTCCTGTTTACATAGCAACAGCCTTATGCGCCTCAAAGTGGAACATACTAAACCGTCGTTTTGCTGGCGCACACTAAATAAGTGTTAATCATCATGAATTGTTTTTTTAGATGCGACTCAGAGACAGTCGACTCACCGGTTTCGCTGTTCATTCAACGGTGAAGGACCTTACTAAAGGGGTGATATGTTCCCGGCTTTCTGATTTAAAAGAAGTTATAGTCCATGTCAGTCGTTAAGTCGGGCCATGGGAGATCGTTCTTACCAGGAGTCGTCACGTGAAACGTTTCCCTTCAGCCTCGGACGCAGTATAATCCTATCCTCCCAAGTGCACTAGTTGGTGTATTTCCGCTAATTCCTCTTTAAGAGTATTGTTCCCAAATTTTCGCGCATTAATTGTCATGCAAAGTGGCTCGATAATTGCTAAGCAGAAGCGTCGCCAGTTTAGGAATGTAATGTCGCGAGCTTCCTAAATTGAGTACTTTCCCAACAAACGGGTGGCGATCGATAGTGCTTGTATATGCTTATTTCCGAATAAACTTCCCAAGGAAAGGCGGCGAGGCATACCGCGAGCGACACTTGCTTTGCTCGAGGACGCACAAAACGTTTTGGGGCTTGACAAGGCATTTGGAATTAACTATTTATTCCGGTCGTTCGTTGTTCACAATGGTCGAAGTTACTGTTTGACCTTACTTAGCGAAAGAACAAGAAGGCTGGGGATCTGTTTGTCCTGCCCTCTCAGGTTTTAAAATGTGTTGACCTCACTGGTCATGTGTCCTTCGCCTTCTAGCCTATAAGCCGCTCATCCCCAAGCTGACAGTGCGGTGGAAGCTACTTGCTTGTTGGAAAAGTCACACGTCTTTTTTTCGACACGTAACCTCACTCTCGTTCATACCCACGCGCAGGGAAAGGGACGGGCCAGGTGATTAAAGGAAGGTGTTTGATTGGTTCTGGTTAGCTCGCAGCTCCCAGCGCACTGTCAGCTTAGGGATGAACGAAGTACAGTATCGTCGTGATAATGTGACGCCGTGAATCTGTCTTGCCTGGAGTTCGTAAGCCGTGGCCTTCCAGCGAAGCTTATACGTAAGCTATTCTCCTTCGCCTTTCCAGCCCGCCTTTGTCCGCCTGTCCAGTCCTTCGTACCAGGCTTTGCAGTCATGTGGCCGTCGTTTATTTTCTCTGATGTCTCTTTCACAACATTCCACCATGCAAATTAATTTGTTTCTTTTTTTTAAGCTTGCAAACAAACTTTTTTAATTTGGAACAAAAGTAATTCCAAAAGTAATGAGTATTTTTTCGAAATTACTGCCTGAAAGTAATTCATTACATTACTAAATTACCAGCCTAGAAAAGTAATTCATTACATTACTCATTACCACAAAAAGTAATTTAATTACTGTAATTTCATTACAGTAATGTCATTACTGCCATCTCTGCGTGGGACCGCCGCCTTAACTAAAGTGTTCTTATTTTCTCGTCTTCGGCTACATGGTGAAGACGCTCACTTTTAGCTGACTAATGTTTTAAATTTACATATTTCATTCAAGCTTTAATTGACAGCTTTCAAAAACAATTCATTGTCCCGCTTCCTTGGAGAACAATTAATGGCACAATTCCTGTCCTTGTTTCCTTCCTTGAGATAAACTTAGAAGTTTTCTATTCCGGTTATTTCATCTTTAAAAATTCAAGGGCAGTCCTGCACCCATTAGCTTTTGTGCATATCCTGGGCTTTACCAAGCTTAATTAAATCAGCAGCAGCACCATGCTTATTATTTTGGTAATTACAGTGAAGAAGTTAATGTTCCTAGCATATAAAGTGTGGATGACTATGAGTCCTTAGAGAGTTAATGCGAAAAGAAATGTTGCATTCTGAAGAGGCATGCTATTTAAAACCCGAACCCAAATTAAATAAAAAAGCAAAAAAAACAGATAACACGAAAATAAATTATTTTACACAATGAAATTAAAATCAAAGAAACATAGGCAAGCTTCTAGTGGAAATCGTTTTGTCAAATAATCTTTACCGCGGAGTTATTTTGTTAAGATCGTGCATTTCAACTGACAAATCCCTTGACTGAAAGCTAGCGCGACAGTGACAGTTATTTGAGATATTGTACACACGTAGATGTTATGGCATGACCGTAATGATAATATAATTAAAAAAAGGAGATGGAGGGATTTTTTTTCATCAGATCTGCGAGTGAAGGAAATACTTTTGTGGTCCAGTTATAATTACTGTCAATAAAACGCAATACACCCTAGAATCAGAGTCGGTATTTTAGGACGTTACATGATATTTCGCCCTAGCCATAAGCCTTCTAAAATAATCAACAGTCGTAGTACTGAGCGTAAACGATCAGGAAAGTAAGATTTATTAAAAAAGAATCCCAGCGGCGTTTACATGTAGACAAAATTGTGAAACATTCTGCATACGTTAATTTTTTTTTCTCGATCACAACACTGCGCCGAGGCTACTGCAGCGTAAGAAAGGCAAAGACTCGTTCGTATATGGCATCCTTGGGACCCGATTTGTTGAGCAGACACAGGAGCGTCCTCTCGATTCAGAAAACATAAAGAGGACTGTTCGTTCTTTCACCTTTGCAGCGCGACAGGTGACACGGACGATACGGAGAAAGGAATTCAGGTGCCGGATAAAAAGAAAGGCGGATTATCGGATTATCGTTGGCGCCGAGTCCCGCCAGTGGAATTCGTACGGAGGACGAAACAGAAACTTGGAAAGAAAATCAAAACATAATACAAAATATACGATTCGTCGTGAAAGCACCTGATAAGTGGTTCGAGCAGGACACCGCGCTCGCCCACAGCTTTTTGCCCTGCTTTAGTATAATCTCTGCTCTCCCAGTCCTTTTTCTCATTGATATGAATGGGCGCTTACACCTCTCTTGTTCGCATGAGTTGTGCTACAGGTGAAAAGAACAATAAAGGACAACAGCACCGTGTCCGAAAGCAAGCGATCACGCCGCACAGCTATGGCGCGAGTACCATGCCGCGTTCGGAGCTCTCGACGTTGTTTGTGTGACGCGCAAGTTGTACTTCGCAAGGCTTGGACGGGGGCCGCGCTTAATGAGAAGCTCAGCCATATTTCGCTCACTTGCGATTGCAATGAAAGCTCCTTTTCTTCTCGGAAGAACACTGCGGGCTACCACAGGCGACCGCTTTCCGCCGACGAGATTCACTGTGGTATGTTTATATGCAAATTGTTTGTTATATCTATACTATTGCTATTGTGACTTTCCTGTTTTGAACATTTTGAACATGTTGTTGATGTATCATTTGATTTTTCTGTTAAATATATTTTTCCGCTGCTGACTTTTGGGGGCTCGGGACCAGTCAAGCTGTTTTAACAGCTTTTTTCCGCAAGCCCCCACCAACACTGTACCTCATTGTTGGAAATAAAGCTATTATTACTATCAGAAATAGCGGGTGTAGGGGGATACACCCCTTGTCCCATATGTAACACCCAGAAACGTCAATTCGACGTTCAGTCCACTGACGTCGAACCGACGACGCCAAATTTCACGAGGGGCTTGATAGTCGAGCGATACAACTTATTAAAATATCTAATGTACGCATTAAAGGCCAGAGTAAGACCATTAAAGGCCAGAGTCTTAATCAAGGTTTTTGGCCCTGCTGCAAAACCTGTGTTTTTTTTGTTTTTTTAGCGCAGCTTTAAATTGCCTGTTTCCGGCTTAAGTGGCGTAACCGCGCGTTGCATTATGGGACGTTTCTCATAATGACGTCACACGTGACGTCATGTGTGACGTCACGAGAGTCACGAGTGACGCTACGAGGGTCGCTAGGGTTACGAGTGACTTCACGAGTGACGTCACGAGGTTCACCGTGAAGGTCACGACGAAAGTCCCGACCTTCACGAGGCCTCCACGAGTGACATCACGAGGGTCACTAGGGGGAGGGAGGGAGGGAGTAGGAGGAAGGAAGGAAGGGAGGAGGGGAGAGTAGTGCCTTGCCTAATTTCTTAAGTTTGTCGCAGAATGCCACGTCGCTGTTGGGGCGAAATCTTACAATCAATCAATCAATCAATCAATCCAACAATCAATCAATCAATCAATCAATCAAATATTATTTAATTAATTCATTGCTTTTTTAAATTAATTGAATAAATTATTGTGCCTTGTTAGAGCCTTCCTTTCAAAGCACCGTTCTGACCTTAGCGCCCGCTAAATGTAATTACTGTTCTACTATTTTTTGTCTCCACTCTTTTGCATATGACATGCAAAGTGTTAATGAGAGTTGCGCTTATTCAAATATCAAAGTATTTTTGAGCAGGTACGAATTTTCTGATGTGTCTAACATAAAAAGCAGTTTAAAAACCAGTGGGACTGTTGGTAAAAAAATATGTACCCAAAACCAAAACGCTATGGCTAATACAGTTGAAGAATTGAATCATCAACGAAGTAATATTTTTCAACGGTTTTGAATGACTTGTTTTCTATCTTCGTTAAACGAAAGTGAAAAATGCTTTCTTTCCGATTTTATAAAGTTTGCCTTTGATAGTCAAGTGTATAAATGCATGTGTATTTGAGTATATTTGTGTGTATATTTTCGCGGACATTTCTGTAAATATACCGTGTATACTTGTACCTTTATTACTTTTCTGCAATGATGCCCCCTAAGCGGTGTGGATTAAATTAAACGATAAATTAAAAAAGCTAACCCCTTCCATTGGGGGCGAACGGTGAAGAAAAAAGTTTTTCGTGGCAAAAATGTGTTTGATGTAATTGTCAGATTGTACTTTTTTTCTGGCTTACTGTGCGTGATCCACATGTAAGGTACTTTAAATGACTATTATAATAGAAAAACGGCATCATTACGATGCACATGGGGCAAAACAAAACAGGACAACCACCCACAATTTTTCAGTGATAAGAGATCAAGTGAGATGTTTCAATCTTTTATTTGACGTCAAAACATGATTGTTGGTACAAAAATCAGCATGCCAGCCGGCTTCTCAAGTTTATGAATAAACAAAAAGTTGCAGTGAACGCCTTAATACAGGCAAAGTTTCATTTTGAAGTAGTCTTTCGTTGTACAACAAACCAACGTTACAGTACACTTGCTTACATTATGAGAATTAACACCTAATGTTGGTTTTGAATGAGAACTGGAACGGCGTCGGTTTTCGTGAACAGAGAAAAAAAAACTTTCAGCCTTTCCACTTTGGTGAAGAAGGAAGAGCAGGTGGAAAGCCACCACCGAGAGCTTCTTTTCTCGGTGGTGGCTTTCGAGGCCAGCGATCTGCTCTTCTTTCGCAAGGGAATTTGAAGCGCTGGACGCAGTGGAACTTGAGGCGATAGCGGCCTCGCGGCGGTTGCGAAACCATTCGCGCTGCTGCGCACTTTGCCGCTCATTCCGTTCCCGCTCTTCTTCCCCCGAAGAAATGTTGCCGCTATCCATGAGCGACGGCGGCAAGCGGACAACCAGCAAACACAACACTCTGAACAGCTACCGCCATCTATGAGCGACGGCGGCAACCAGAGTTTTGTGTCGACATTTCTTTGCGGGGGACACGATCCTGGGGAAACTAGCCCTTAACAGCTCTGATGTAAAAAGGAAAAAGAAACTATTTGCGGGCATTGTGTTGCTAAAAGCTTGGACAATTGTTTTTCACGGTCGTTCGGATCTTCCTGCGCAACTAGCAATCTCGACAGCATGGCGGACTTTTTAATCACATCATAATATTACATATACACGTCGAGGACAAAGTCCGAAGACGTTTTCTGAGTTTATTAAACATTATCAAATGTTCACTCGATAAGGCGTGTCAAGACAATATGGGACTTGCGTGACATTTGTAATCCGAAGAACGATTATTCAAAATTACACACCTATTTTGAGCCTTCCTTTCTCTACGGTAGATATTTGCATCGTGTACACACTCCCGTTTCCCGAGGCTAAGGACTGTGCCTTGAGGGAAAGGGCGCTCATAAGCATTGCGTCTAAGGACATGTACTTCTTGACCGATTCTGGGCTGGCGAACGAACCGCTTGACGTACGCTCGAATTTAACGTCGGGGGGAGGGGGGGGGGACGGGCCGGTACTGGGTTTCGTGGGTCGGGTCACCACCGGCACCCTTGCAGTGGCCAGCAAAGCCACGTAACACATGAGCCACCTTAGCCACACCCGCCACCCCCACCACCCCGCCACCTCCCCACCTCTTCCACAACCGCCCTCCTCCACCTCCGCCACAACCGCCACCTCCGCCACCTCCTCTACAACCTCCACCACCACCACCTCCGCCACCTCCGCCGCAACCGCCTGGGCCACGCGAGTGAGGCGGTACAGGCGTAAGAAGCAGCGCCTCCTTGATGGCGCTCTGGAGTGGATTCTTGGTACCTCCACAGTGTCCTCCGAAGTCGTCTGTTTCGATGGACCAGACCATAGCTCCCGCAAGACCCTTGGAGAGGGCGAATGCCACCTGCGTTGAGAGGGTGACTATGAATACTGTGCAGACGACCCGCTTTGTACGAGCGTCGGGTGTCCTATCAGCGCTTCTGCCTAGCGTCATATTTCCGGGACTCGACACGGGACGTGTCGAGTCCGGGGAATGTTATTATTGCATTCAATCAGAGTGCGATATCAGTTGATTACACCGCCAAAGAATCAATCACGAGCGAGAAGTGGGAACACAATAATTCACGCCCCGACTAGGGCCATGCACAGGAAGCTCTTTTAGTTTTGTTCTACAGGGTGTCACAAAAGAAAATTTACAGGGTCTTCTTTACCGCAAAAATAAACTAGGCATCGCCGAACGCTCATTCTCCGCCCAAATGTAGCGCTAGAGGTCACAACCAGATGCCAAAGTTCCAGCCCGGTCCGATACCTTATTCAAAGGTTAAAAGTGATTTTCTCAAAAGTTGAATGGGAAAATGGAGCCCATTTTTGCCCGTTTTCGGTTTCTGGCGCCATAGAGGCGCATGTATTCGAAAACTCCGTCGGCCGCCATTTCCCCATTGAACTTTTCAGAAAATCACGTATAACTTTTGGATAAGGTATCGGATCGGGCTGAAACTTTGGCATCTTGTTGTGACCTCTAGCGCTACCTTGGGGCGGAGAAGGAGCGTTCGGCAACGCCTAATCTATTTTTGCGGTAAAAAAAAACAAAAAAAACGTCTATTTTTTGTTTTAACACCTTGTGCTTCAAAGCAACCGAAGCTCAGCCGCTCTGAAAAGACAGTCGACCTTGATCGGGAGTTTTCGGGAGTTGGCAGCACATAGCTGCGGCTCTTGTCACCTCACGATGTACCGGAACTGGTGCAACGAGTCATCTTAGCCTATCCAGTGCTCCACGCGTGCTACGTGACTTCACGATCTGCGAGTTCGCTTCCTCCTGCCCGAAGGTCACGTCACATATTCCGAGGCCGGTGCTTAAAGTCTCCCGTAAGTTGCGGGGGTCTACAAACTGTGGTTAAAAGAGGGCGTTAAAAGGGGGGAGGGGAAGGGAATCGGGTCATATTAGATTTACGTAAAACCGACTTGATTAAAACGTATGCGTAAGCCGGCATGTGTTTCAGGAAACAGAACCGACCAGAACTAAGTGAATTCCGAATATTTATCTCGCCAAGAATTATAGTGTCTCTGAAATATCCGCATTTCGTTCCACACGAAGTCGGCATGGCTACTCAACAAAACTTTAATGGGGAAGATCCTAATATTTCTCGCTCGCTGCTTGTTGCAAGGGTCGCCATAGCAACAACTTGACGCAAGCCGTCTTAACGAGGCGTAAGTGGTGTCAGTCGCAATCGAACGCCGCTGTGTGAACGAGCCTTTAGATGCTGCATCTACGGAAACCACCTGTATACAAACCACCTGCATAGTTTTGTGTGATTGTGCTTCACGATGGCGGAAAGGAAGTGCCGCATTCTCAAGCCAGGAGCGCACGAACACTGTTCGTGTTGTCTACCGTTTACAGTGGCGAGCTGCATGACAGATAACAGCGGGCATCCGTTGCGTTTGGGCTGAAGCTTCTCTGATATGCGGATGTTGGTGGGGAGAGCTCTGAACCTGCTTTCACGATCGGTCATGTAAAAAACTCCCCTTCTTTTTCAAACTCTTGACGTCGTCATTACCAATCCACTGGTCTTCCTTGACGATCACCGGTGCGCCGACATCAGGGTCGCGACTCTCCTTCCAGCCACCAGAGCGGCGCAGTGCAGATCTGGGCCACAAGAATAAGTCTCGGTAGAGCTAAGACAGCCTCCCCGTGGAATTTATAGGCATAGGGTAATCCATTTTAACGCTAGACAATAGTCTCCAATTAAGTTTTAAATTGAGTAGATATTGTAAAGCGTGACAAGGGGTTTTTAAAGCTACGATAAGCGCCGTGACGATGCAGTTTTGGCGCTGTTTGATTGGCTCCCTCAGGTTGTAGTCTGCGTTCGGATACGTGAACTGGACCGGAGTATCGATGAAGACACTGTTTACAATCAAGCCCGCGTTTGCCCACACCAGGTGTGGGCTCTGCGCGTGTGCAGAAAGCAGATTCGCCCGAGGCGTGGCGTCTGCGCATGCGCAGTGCCGACAGCAGCGCCACCGGGGTGGCGTGACGTCAGGGAGTTGATTTGGTCTATAAGGATGAAGGGGACACTGAATTGATCTTGTCTATCAGCTGACGCTCATTTTTACGAATGTGCTGACTGAGGACGAGCGGTTTACTGGTAGTCGAGCCTTAAACGAGGCTCGAAGGTTTACACGTCTGTGTTTTGACTGTGACCAAGTGCTTTGGGATCTCTTTGTAACCGCTTAACAGATTGGCGTGCTGCCGCCATTTGTCGGGTACACCATCAAGACTTCCAATCTTGGAATGACTATGGAGTATGAACTGAAGGTTTTTTCGGTATTTGCGAGATCAAGCGTACGCAGTATCCGCGATAAATAGTCACTTATAACATTGTAAAAATATTTAGAGCCTACAGCGAAAGAAGGGTGCGTAAAATAAAATAACATGTACACGCCTGTACGAATTGTTCCAGGTCTATCCTATAGATGGCGCCTGCACGCCAGTGTGCTAAGCGGTTACCAGAGACAACATGACACTCGGTGACAAACGTAAACTTTTATATGTGAATTAGCCTCGAGGGCTTTAAGCCTGGCACCACATGGCAAGACGATTTGGGAGCGAACCAATTAAGCTTGGGGGCAGCTTTGCATGAGATGCGGTGTAAGGCACACTGGTACCTCGTTGTAGCCGAAAAATCCGGCGACTTTTGTGTAGTTTCCCGCATGGCCTGGCTGACTGGCAGGGGCCATGTAACCCGAGTTCTCGGAATCGGGCAGGGTGAAGGTTCGACCATAGAGCGGCAGTCCTAACACCATCTTGCTGACGTTGGCTCCCATGTCGATCTAGAACTGGATGCCGGTGTCCTACGATAAATGGATGGATTGTAGCGGCTGTATCCTTTCTATCTGGTGGTACTGGCCCCGCCTTAGAAACATTTACAACCCCCCCCCCTTTTTAAATTTGTTCTGATACTTCTGGCCCTACCAAAGCGTAATTGTCAGATTATCAAGCAACGGTCGTTCCACTCCACTCCACCGTAAAATGCGCTAACGCGGCAAGAAATTTGATCAGGGTAGCCAATTAAGCGCAACTCTTAAGTCCCATTGTGCTTTTATTATGTTTGTGTGTATGTTTATACAGTCTGAAGTTAGTCTGCTTCAACCGGCGACTTCTCTCTCAGCTTTAGATGAGCAATTTAGACATTGCAGTACAACCGGTAGCCTGGGGTCTTTAACGTGCACCACGTGGTAGTGACACACGACCGCATACCGGTATGATGCTCATCCAGATCGAAACGGGATGGGGTGGGGATTGAACCTAGGATCTTTGGCTTCTGCAGCGCGAGTTTTTGCTCCACCTTCTCCGAGCCGGTGTCCGCTAAAGTCAGTGGATCATGGGAAACTATCGCCAAGCTCCCCGTATGGTTGCCATCATGGTTCGTGAAATGAGCTATTTATCCTTGACCCCTCTTGTGATGTACCGGTAATTTTAGGATAATGCAGGATATATATTTTTTTAACCGGTAGATTACATTCGGTTGACAACGTCTTCTTCGGTCTGCGACCGCGCCCACTCTGCTCTTTCGCGCAGGCGTCACGTTCTTCTCCGTCTCGCTCCCCTGCCGGTGTCTCCGGTTACATCGACCCGTCAGCCCGCCGTTGCATGAGCCAAAGGTCGTTTTCGCTGTGCGCGGCAATACACGGCAATATCTTCCCGCTTAAAAAAAAACAAAAAAAAAAAACCTTCACGTTTTCACAGGCCCAGCCGCGTAGGTGGCTGGCGCGTCCGTGTTGATCTTCGAAGAAGGGAGGGCTGCCCTCCGTGCTCTGGCCACGTGAGCCATTAACCGGTCTGGCTGGCGAGCTTGGAGTGCCTGCCTCCAGCGTTGCAGGATCGTTCTGTGTGTGGTTGGAAAGTCGTCACTGGAAATCGGAGACGGTGAGCCGTTTCGCTGGCTAATGCCGCGGAAAGGGGCGAACTTTTCGATGTTTTTACGCCCTTGAGGCTATCGTCTTGATTCAAAGTAATTCCCTTTTCCTCCTTGGGTACATGTCTCAGCTGTTCAATGTGCCGTTTCCAGGTATTTCCGTCGTTCGTGCGAATCTCATATGTTCGGTTTCCTAGAACTCGTACCACGACTCCTTTCGACCGTTTCTTGCCGTTCCTGTAGTCTCTTGCCTAGACTTGGTCGTTCTGATGTATAGGCGTCGTTCTTTAGAGCTTGCGTGAGGCGTGCTGCTTCCGCCTGTTCTGACCGCACGACATCCGTTATTGATGGTCTAAGAAGATCGAACCTTGTGCGAAATTCGTCTCCTGTCATCATTTTGGCAGGTGTTGAGCCAGTTGTCGTGTGCGGGGTTGTCCGGTGTGCCACCACGAAGTTATGGCATGCTTCTTTCCATAGTCAGCCCCGACTTCAGGCTTGCGTTGACAGACTTCTTGAATGTTCCCACGAAGTTTTCTGCCGCACCGTTCGTTGCGGGATGGTTCGAAGGTGAGAATGACTGCGCCCCGTATCATGTCATGAAATCCCGGAATTCGCTTGATCAGGATTGCGGGCCATTGTCTGTCACAATCCTTTCTGGCAGTCCGTATCTTGCAAAGAGTTAGAAACACTCTTTTAAGCAGTCGAGCTCCACGGTTAGTTCTGTTCTGCGACGGAAGTAAGGCTTGAGGTCTGCGGAAGTCACTTGTTCCGGCCATCCATCCATGGTGAGTCTTAAAACTTTAGATAACACGGTGTCCTTTCGTGTCTCTCTGCTGATCTGCTTATGTGTCAGTGGTAGTGCTTGAAACCTTTCTAGATGGAGACATTTGATTTCGTCTATTCTTGTAGCTTTCTGATTTTGTAGCGCCCTTGTCAGTCATTGGGAGTCTCGACAGCGTGTCTACGACTACGTTCTTATCGGTCGACACGTACTTTATGTCGAAGTCATACCCTGACAAGATGATTGCCTATCGTTGCATTCTTGCTGCAAACCGACCATAATCGGGCCCCCACGTTGGGCACCATTGTGGTCGGTTTGCCTTGCTGCATACCCGACCCGGAGGAATAACACGGAGCCAACGGTTTCAACAACAAGAAACTACATTTAATGGGACACGGACGCGACGATTAACATGGCTACCAGCGGCGGCTGAGTCCAGTCAGCGACTCCCTGTGCGCCGCCTCTGATCCTCCTTATCAAGGCGGCGCACGCGATGTGCGCTGTTGGCCGGCGTGATGTCGCCGCCACGCTGGAAAGCTTCGCCACCTGTGCCCCGCAGTCGGGCAACTGGGCTGGTGGCCGCCATGGGTGCCCACAGAATGTAATACCCCGCCACCGTCTCTTACTTTTTGTGCGTTGATGACGTTCACATTTCAGTCTCCTTGCATCTGTGCCTGCTCTGAATGCCAGCTGCAGCTCGAAATAAATAAAATGAGTAAGTGGGCGGACGAAAATTGTTTTCGATTCGCACCTGAGAAAACAGTGTACTTAGCTTTCTCGCTTAGACGCAGAATAACGCCATGAATTCTTCTTTGGAGTTCAATAGAACTCCTATAACTATCCGTTATGGACACATGTTGATAGGCCTAATTCTTTATAGGAAGCTAAATATCATCTCTCATTTGAAACAGTTAAAACTTGAATGCTTCAAAAGAGCTAATATCTTCAAAGTCTTATCGCATAAGTCATAGGCAACTAAAAGAAAACATCTGCTGCGCCTGAATTATTCCTAAATAGAATCAGGAGAGCGTCTTGGTAAAACATCTTGGTATGCGAACGCAAAAGTAGACAAGGGTCCGTGTCTGGCGTGTTTTTGTTTGTCCCTTGTCCCCTTTTGCGTTCGCATACCAAGGTGAATTATTCCCTCGTGAGGTCCCGCCTCGATTACGAAGCAATAGTGTATGTATCGGCAAGGTCGTCGGCACTTAAAATGTTGGATCCTGTTCACCACCTTGGCCTACGACTTTCCACAGGGGCTTTTTTGACACAACCAAGGCTCAGTTTATATTAAAACAATAAGTCAGATGTCGCTGAAAAAAAAGGAAACTGCAATATATTAGTTTAAATTACTCCTACAA